>JARLTB010000021.1:20052500-20095000 GCA_030141615.1 Unio pictorum
TAATACATTCATTTCAAGAATAAGTTACATATTTTTCACTTCTTTCCTCGCCATTCCCACTCGATATTAATGTTTAATATGCGGAGAAATCAATATCACCTCTATTGTTTTCTTTCTTTGAAAACTTTGTGCTGCAAAGCGCACATAGATCAAAACGATGATGTCGTATATAAAGTTAGTGAAAATTTCTATATCTCAAAAGAGACAAAAATGCGAGCTATAGACACTTCGTTTCACAATAACCAATCTATAGGTTCTATGTTTACACAAAGTATACTAAAACAATGCAACACAATGAAAGGAATAACGACAGAAAATGAGAGAAAGGAAAATATGAAGGGTGGCCCCCATTCTTGATAGTGCGATCTGGTAAAAAGAGAACGTCACCCCATTTTATCCATTTATGTTGGAAGTTTATGTTTCGTAAGTGCGACACAGTTATCACATTTTTGCATTTTATCCCAAAGCATCACAATGGTAAAAAAGTTAATAGCTATTGTTAAGACAAATTTATAGAAAATTATAAAATCTAGCCACATACGAGTTTACAGTTTATTCATACTGGTTTCACAATATAACTAAACTCCTGGATCCAGTTGTCTCCAATAAAATATTCTAATTTTGTCCATGAGTACAATGACAACACATCCGATCAAACATATCTTGTTTATATTGATAAAACTATCACACAATTGTGTGTGCCCATCACATTTAATCTAAAACTTTGTTGTTTGGCGTGTTTGGTTTTGTCTTATTTTGATTTTTAACGTAGTTTTAACAATTTTAATCATATTGCTATGAAGTTTGCAATGTGACAGTTTATAGTGATGTCTATCACTGGTGCGTCATGCCGCAGACATGTAGCATCACGTCCCACCCACTCACATTATTCAGACTCCAGGCCGACCAATCCTAACACAAACTTCTAAATGCTGAGCGCGCCAAGCGAGGCAGCTACAAGAACCATTTTTATAAGTCTGCGGTAAGACTCGGACGGAAGCCACTACCTCCCACATCTGAGACGGACGCTCTAACCACTTAGGCCAATGAAGCGGTCTTATGTTGCTTGACACATTTCTGTGCAGAAATATACCTGAAAGTACTTTAACTTGCTTACAATTTACATATACGTAAAATTATTTCCCATTTTGGATTTTTTCATGTGCGCATGCGATTAAACTTATCAACTTCTTATAAAATTATTACATAATCATTCTGTCGCTTACAATAACAACTAACATTTCATAAAACACGTGGATAAGTCTGCATACACTTTGTTGCTGTAATTGATTTCTACATCGATGCGGTACTGCGTTACATAACCCTTTATGGGATGGGTTGGATACCTTTAAATACACTATTGGCTACATAATGTTAAGGAAATGGAAGGCAAGTGCATTTCCCCAGGATGCACCAAAGCAACCGACAGAGGCTGGCCTGTGCGAGGATCGAACCCTCTACCCCTTGATACGAGTTAGACGATTACTAACTTTGTTCCCATGGCTCCACATCTAACAGAAGTACGCAATTATATTCAAATGACCACAATTTTTATCAAGATACATACGTTATTTTTCTTTCAAGCAATCGCCAACAAGACCAAGTTTAAATAAACCATAATATATGATTATCCGTTCCTATGTTTTAATTGCTCCATTATATTTCGGAGCAAACATAATCTGTTAAATCATTGACGTCTTTATTTTCATGCTCTACTTTGATAACGTTCTTGTTAAATGGATCATTGACATGAAATCCTTCATACGAGTATTAGTTATTTGCATTTGTTGTTTGGCTTTAACGACACGATTAACACATTGCGGTGTATACCGTTCTGTGGAAATGGGAGATACAAGCCTTTCGTAAGGAAACATGGGGGGGGGGGCAGCCTATACGAGCTGTGCGGGAGGGTATCAAACCCAGCACTAGTGGATTTCGATTCTGATGTTCTACCAAATGAGCTACAACGGCTTCTTCTATTAAAATAAAAGATTCGCTCCAACAGCATTTAGCTCTTTGACTCCTAACACCCTCCCAACCCGCCAACCCCCAACAGATGTTCCAATTTCATTGAAAATTTTGCATCCAGGTATCTTTTAACCCTTGACATTTTCATATATTCAAAATGTGTCTCAACAAAAGGAGGATACATAAAACATTTTTAAATTTGATTAATTTATTTAGCATTTTGACGATGTGTTCAAGTTTATTTGTTCAGGTCGGGCATTAATACAATTACACAATCTAATTAAGTTTATAATATAAATTGTTATGTTACCAATTAAAGGTTGCATGTATTCAGGGTTTCCTGGCTGAATCTAATCAAGGAATAACACAGAAATTTAAGTTTCGAAACCGGTTATAATATTTCAAGACCATTTTATTGATTTTTCTGTCAGTGTTTTCATTGCATTTCATCAAAGATATTCTGTTCAGCCATCTTTTCATCTTTTAAATAGAGTCAAAATAGCAATGAACGACGAGTGCAGGTAAAAGTCGAGTGTCATCAGATAACAAAGAAGACCCCCCATATATATATATATATATATATATATATATATATATATATATATATATATATATATATATATATATATATATATATATTTAGAACTTGGACTAAAGCGCTCGCCATCCGTGTGTATTTGAGTGTCTCAGACTAGGCTAATGTAGTCATTGAGAAAGTTTGCCTGTAAGCTTCCCGTGATTCTTACCGGGGTTTTCCAGGATTCGTTCTCTACATGTAATAATGGTCGCCTTGCATTGTGTTCTGAAAGTGACGTTAAACCAACAACCAATCATCAAATAGCTGCATTTACAGTGCTGTAGCTGTCTTGATTTTTTTAAAAAGAGCTATTATTACATTTGGGATACATTCCATCAATCCGTTCGACCGCAGTTGCGAGGTGAAAGAATATATGATTTTACATGAGGGTCACATGGTAAACTTCAAGAGAATTAAAAAAAAAGGTCTATCTGTGCATATTTCTCAACACAATTCATAACGGAAATGAACAATAATTGGGATGGATACTAAAATTCCTGCCCATGCTTGGTCTGGCTGCCTGTGAACGACTGACGATTAGAGAGCTCTAAAGTGAATTAAATCTTTCTTGATTCAATTACACACGCACACGCACACACACACACACACACACACACACACTGTCTGCCTATAATAATCAATTATCAAGTTTTGGTGGTGTTTTTATTTGAGAGAGAGAGAGAGAGAGAGAGAGGTGGGGTGGGGAGGGAGGGGGTTTGTATAAATTAAAAACAAGTTGGCTAAGCAGTAGTATCATATAACATTATTTATACCTAGGTGAACTTTGGCTACGCCATACGCGATATGATTCGTGCATAGTACTGCACCACGTCCTATTAGTATCACCCAACATGACTTGGGATTCTATACTCTGATAAGGGAACGCAGAGCTATCGATCGTCAGCAGCTTAATCGAGTGACATGCATTAACAAAAAACTGGAATATTTTTTCAGTCTTACGCTATGGTAAAATTTTGTCATATCATATATCATACTGAAAAAGCGTGTAAATGGACTACCTACCTATACACGTATTCTTACCATTTTCATACCAGTCCCCCTCCTCTTCCTCCTCTCTCACCTCCTCTCCGAGGATGTAGTCCCCTTCCTGCATCTAGGTGTGTGGTCATACAGGCGCTATGACTTCCTCCACATGCTTAGATGGTATGAACACACTGAAGGCTGGCCGAATGACGTCATCTAATTATGAACATTACCGAGTTTGCAGATGCTTTACATTGCTCTACTACGTGGCATATAGAGTGGTTCCGACTGCTGAATGTTGTTGAAGGTCACGTGGGAAGATAACGGCGCGCAGCGATCGGTCAATATGTTAATGTCGAATATTGACTAAGCATCGAAGGAAAACATAATCAAGCGAAGACGTTATGCATGGCCCTAACGTTGACAAAGATTAGTAGGTTTGTGGTGTAGTGGATAAACAGCCGGGAATATTTTAGACATGTCTACCATGCATACTCGTTTTTAAGAGCTTTTCTTGTGTTTTCGAGGTGTATCATTCATTGATTCAAACAAATCATACATTTCACGATCTGTGTCAACTTGATTGCTCAGTGAAATATGATTTGGTATTATCTATGTAAGCCATCGCGAGTGACAGCAAAATATCGTCTATTTCAATAAGGATCGCCACAGCTTACGGCCAATTTTCTCCCTTATTAGTGAAATAAATCAGTGTCCTTTCAAATAGATACCGATCCTGTATACAGGTGTATTATTTTAATCCTCAAAAGAAATTAGTTTTTGCCCTCGAAGTTCTCATAACATCAGGACGTACTAACCTGCAATATGTGCTGACCATCAATTAGAAAACCATCTCAAAGCAGGTGTAAAAATGAATATTATTCTCAAGTAGCATTATAGACGTTACCTTGTTTTTATTAAAACATTTGTAAGCTGCATAAGACAGATCAAGTATGTTCAAAAGATATGTACATTTATTTTATGTACTGCAAAGTGGAATTTAGAGTGCAATTCTATAATTAATAAACATTATGGTTTCTATTTGACTGCTTCAGTGTTGCTTATAGGCCTACCATGGGCCGAGTGGTTCTTCGCCATTACAAATCACTAACAAGTGGTCTCTTTCAGCATAGGTTCGAGTCTCGATTTGACCAGAGTGGGCATGTAAGAAAGCTTGTCGACAGCTTCCCGTGGTCGTTGGTTCTTCCCGTGGTTTTCCTCAATTCTTCCAGGTTCGAGTCTCGATTTGACCAGAGTGGGCATGTAAGAAAGCTTGTCGACAGCTTCCCGTGGTCGTTGGTTCTTCCCGTGGTTTTCCTCAATTCTTCCTTCTCCAAATATGCTGGCCGCCTTTCATGTGCGTGAAAATGGTGTTAAACACACACACACACACACACACACACACACATACATACATACATACATACATACACACATACATACATGTAACTCAAATGTACTTTAAGTTGACTGTATGCTCTTTACTACAGACTACTGGAACTAATGCTATCTTAAAAAGTCAAATCAATGATGCTTAGCTTCTCTCTATAAAGTAGACAGGAACTATTTTATTACCCCAGGTGTCGCCGTCGGTTGCCGCAAATATAAGGACAGCCTAGCAGCATCTTAAACATTAATTTGTTCCTATCACCTAGGCAACAATCTGAAGGGGATTACATGTATCCTACTCTCTGGGGTGGGGCTAATTTAGTATATGTACAATATGGGCACAACTTCGCTATTTCTTAAGTGTATTTGAAATAGATATCCGTACAAAAATGTCGCACCTTATCCAAAAAGTTTGCGCAAATCACTCTTTTGTATGGAAGATAGGTAATAATTCGGTAAAATATTATAGGTGCAATAAACTTACAAATGACGGCGACACAGATAAAAAGAACAACTACAACACAACGACAAAAATATCGGACAAAAATGCATATACATATTTGTCATTTTTAATGATATATAAGTATTACTGTTTATTAAAGGTGTGTGTGTGTGTGTGTGTGTGTGTGTGTGTGTGTGTGTGAGAGAGAGAGATTGACGAGTTACAAATCCATGAATGCACAGACTTGTGCTTACTGAAGCAAATGGCTAAGCCAGCGGTTTGAAACTCAAACCATCCTGAGGGCCGCATGAGGGCATTTTAGATGGCCCGCGGGCAGCACCACCTTTGTTGTCTTTCGTGACAGATTTTGACGGGAATCATTTTGCGGATAACGGAATAGGGCATGGAAGGCCGCATGCTGCCTGCCGGCCGTGTGGTTGAAACACCTGGGCTAAGCCATACTTCCTTATTTATCGAAAACCATCACTATTTTGATCGACTTTTATTCCCTTCGAATATATAAACGTACCGTATTTCCTCCTTAAGGTTTTCACTCACAGCGCCACTCCAAGATATTCCACTATTATAAATGGAAACTTAAATGTGCGTCATCGACAGCCTTCCAAATTATTTGATATTCATTCCAAATCTACGAACACCTGAACTGATACTGATTGAAGGGTACAATCTAAACCTTCCTTAAGTATGTTATCAGTACGGGTGTGCGGCCGATAAAAATCTCCCCCCCCCCCCCTCCAATCTTTATTTTCCGTTTCACTGTTTGATTTGAAATGTAGAAAAAGTTTTAATTAAGTTTGTGTTCATGGTAATAAGCATGAAAATAGCACTGTCGTATGTAGGGATTTTCTTGTCTAAAAATAAACGTCGAGTAGGCTAAGTCGATCACGTGACAAGTCTAACCGTTAACTAATACGCCTAGGGAATGAGAATGAACGTTGAAGCTTCGCGTTAATTTATGTGATAAAAAAGACTACTTCTTTCAATACACATTAATCTTCTCTGACAATTATGAATAAGGGTCAACTGAAAGTTTTACCCAATCTCTCTCTCTCTCTCTCTCTCTCTCTCTCTCTCTCTCTCTCTTGTAAAATGAAAGAATAGAAGGACAAGCCTTCAATCACATGTATTCGACGCGAGCTCGATATTGACAACAAGCAATAATCTGAAGGAAACAAACATACCGCGTGACAAAATTACCTCAGTTTACCCCCTCCCCCTTCCATCCATTCTGACATAGGACATCGCCTATCAAGTACATAGGACCATGTCCATCATGCTAGTAAAGTGACTCTTTGATAGCATGATGGACAGGGACCTATGTCAGAGTGGGTCATGGGGGTCATATGAAGTAATTTTGTCACGCGCTATGGTTTTCCCCTTCAGATTATTGCTTTTTGACAATATCAAGCTCGCGTCGTGCACCTATGCCATCTATATGTTTGTCTATATTCTACACACATACTCGTCCAAAATTCATCCTTAGTGAATGTTTAATTATAAATAATGACACTGTATAGGATTTTAGCCTTAACAAGTCAGACAGATGCAGTCCCGGATTACCCATTAGGCAGAGTAGGCAACTGCCTATGGACCCCGCGACTTTTATGGGCCCCATCAGGGGCCCCCATGAGACCGTGACCGCGGGTCTGGGGCCCCAAAAGTTTGACTGCCTATGGGCCTCCACGGTGCTTAATCTGGTGCTGGACAGATGGATCCTAAGATAGAGGTACAAAGAAAATCCTATATACCGCAAACGTCAAGAAATGATGTTATAAACGGAAATATTTTGAACCGGTAACAATTCTTGACTCATTTCCCCAAAGAATGAAAGTAATTATTAAAGGAGAATTATTAAAGGAGTAAATTAAACATATATGTAACAAAAAGGTAAGGGTAACTAGGCTTTAATCGAAAAAGATGCAAGTATGTATGTGTATATATATATATATATATATATATATATATATATATATATATATATATATATATATATATATATATATATATATATATATATATATATGCAGGTTAAACTCGGTTCAAATTTTTCTCCTCGTTGCATTAAATTCAAGGACTATACATTTAATTTTCGGGATTTGCGTGGGCATATTTTAACCCCCTTGCTGCTAATTTCAACCTTTATATAGTTTCTTTTAAAGATCTCACTTTAATTTGTGGTCAGGAACATATTATATAAAATTTTATTAGCTGAAAAGAATTAACTGTTTTGAGGTAACAGTAAAATTGTATTTCTGGCTTGAAGATAAAGCAAAGGTGCACCCTCGCCAATGCCATAATTAATGGTTGGTCCCAGTTTTAATTCTCCATATATACAGCAATTGTAGAAAATGTATAAAAAAAAAATATTCCCTTTATTTGCTAAGTTTGACTTAAAATGCCCTGATAGCTTTACAAAATATTAAAACAAGTTTCTATCTGCATGGTGTCAAAGATGCGTGGTTGTTATGGAGGATAAACTATTAAATTCAGAGTTAGAGACATCACACTAAATATAACCTTAATCTGTGACCTTAATCTGATGATCAGAAAGATGGCCGCTATCGCTTAACCGGCTTGACAGAGCTCTTTCATTTTTGTGCTAATTTTCATGATATATGTGCTTGTTGTATATCTTCGTCTACATTATTGTGTTTCATCATGTATTGGCTGTTCAGCTTGTATGTGTTTCTTCGTCTCCTTGTTTTGGAAATGAGAACAATTATAATATTTCTCAGCTGTCTTGCTTCAATGTTACGAACGTCCTTTGTTCTTGAATATACCGCTCTTCATACCACATTGTGCTCAAGTCTAAACGAAATGGGACTACATTCATTATTACTTAAATGTAAAGGGAAACGAGAAAAGAAACGTTGTTTCAAAGCTTGTTGGCGTAGAACATGAAGAAAAATTCCAATTATTTCCATTTCGCCCTTTCCAGCTAAACAGTTTAAAAATTCGGCCGTTAATTTGGATAACCTGGTGCGAATCAATCTTAAATCGTTAACCGTTGTGTCAACTATCCCAGAGATACCACTGCGTATTGCATTATTTAACGCCCAGTCAGTAGGACCACCAGAAAAGCGGACAGAAATAGGTAATTTTATCAATGATCAGAATATCGACGTCTTCTTCCTGACAGAAACATGGCTATAAACATCAGGCGATGAGACCAAGTGGGCGGATCTTACTCCCACCGGTTAATCCATCAAGTCCTTCGCCAGACACTCTCGCGGAGTGGAATTGCTGTCATAACAAAGAATTCAATGATAAAATGTCTTAACTACAACAACACCTCCAATTTCTGCCACACATCGTTTGGACTAGTCTAAACAACACAAACACTGGAACAAAGGTCAGTAAAAAAAAATTCTGCTTCTACCACCCTCCCCCTAGTACAAAATAACAAGCTGACTGAATCCCACTTATTGGAGTAGTTTCCGAATCTCATGGAGTATGGAAGCTCAATAGGTGGCAATCTGATTATTTTTGGTGATTTCAACTTTCACTTTGACTGTCCTGGATACTCATACACGTCAAAACACATAGATTCCATTCATGTTTTCAACCTAAAACAGTCAGTTAACCAACCCACCCATAAACATGGCTATATTTTAGACTGGATTCTTCATAGACCTGATGATAATATTCTGCGAGCCACCATTGTATCCAATGAACTTGCATCAGATCACATCTGCATTATATGCCATCTCGACGTATCAGTCCCTAACCCTCCACCTTTTTTTATATTAAGAGAAACCTCCGTATGATAAATAGAAACAAACTAATATATGACGTCCATGCAAACCTAACAACTTTCTTACCTCCTACAGCAGAACAACTCGATACTGCCTGCTTTCATTGCTTGAAAAACATGCCCCAACCACCAAGTGCAGAGTATCAATTAAAAGGTGTTCTCCGTGGTATAGCAGTGTTAGGGACCAGCTTCGCACTGCTAAAGGACAACGCTGTAAAGCAGAGAGGCTTTGGTTTTCCACCAGACTCACTATTCATAAACAAATCTATTAAGCCGCTAATAAGAACGTCACAAACATAGTCCATTTAGCCATATTATCCTTCTACAGTACTAAGATCACGGAGAGTTCCAGCTGCAAAGAGCTCTTCGAGATAACTAACAAACTAATGTCAAGGAAAAATATATATCACTTCCAACTACCTTCTTTCCAGTAGACCTTCCGGACCTTTTTGCAAATATTTTCCGTGACAAAGTACGACCCATTATAGATAAGCTTGACAACACAATTTCAATTGACTCTTCGTCACCATGCAGTTTCGATACAGAATGTCAGCGACAGCCATTATGAGCATTTTAACCTATCTCTATGGATTTAGTACGGAAAATCGTGATGATGAGCGCGCAAAAGTCGAGTAAATTTCGGACGACAACTTAATCTTAGCGATGAAATTGTTACCTATTGCCTGCACCTACGGTCAATGAAGAAATATTGTCTAACGGTTACCAATAAAACGAACAAGCAAAGAAATATTTAAAGACGTAAGATCGTATGAAGATTATTCGGAAATTCCTTTTCTAAGATCGTTAAGCATCTACCAGGTATTGCAAAAAAAGCTGCACCAAAATGTCATTGACGTGTCAAAAACGTTTGCGACCAGCACTGCGTCAGCAGCAGGAACTGCAGTCGGACAGAAGATCGCTGACAAAATTAAAATCGCACCGACGGCAGCAGATATAAAACAAGATTTTGCAGAAACAGGACAAATCACAGATGCAGCACGAGCAATGGTTGCGACGAAAAAGAAACTATTGTCCGAAGTGAGCGTTTTTCATTTTGAATAAAAAAGAACACATTATGGTATAATTTCATGCTCAAGTACATGTACACTATGAAGCACACGACGTTTTGAAACATTATGTGTCATTTCATGCTCATATACGTATTAACCGTGAATGACATGATGGTATCATTTCATGCTCATATACGTGTTAACCGTGAATGACATAATGGTATCATTTCATGCTCGTATACTTGTTAACTTTCATGCTCATGTACGTGTTAACCGTGAATGACATAAGGGTATCATTTCATGCTCATATACGTGTTAACCGTGAATGAAATGATGGTATCATTTCATGCTCATTTACGTGTTAACCGTGAATGACATGATGGTATCATTTCATGCTCATATACGTGTTAACTTTCATGATCATGTACGTGTTAACCGTGAATGACATAATGGTATCATTTCATGCTCATATACGTGTTAACCGTGAATGACATAATGGTATCATTTCATGCTCATATACGTGTTAACCGTGATTGACATAATGGTATCATTTCATGCTTATATATGTGTTAACCGTGAATGACATGATGGTATCATTTCATGCTCATTTACGTGTTAACCGTGAATGACATGATGGTATCATTTCATGCTCATATACGTGTTAACTTTCATGCTCATATACGTGTTAACCGTGAATGACATAATGGTATCATTTCATGCTCATATACGTGTTAACCGTGATTGACATAATGGTATCATTTCATGCTTATATACGTGTTAACCGTGAATGACATGATGGTATCATTTCATGCTCATACATGTGTTAACAGTGCATGACATGGTGGTATCATTTCATGCTCATATACGTGTTAACTGTGAATGACATGATGGTATCATTTCATGCTCATATACGTGTTAACTTTCATGCTCATGTACATGTTAACCGTGAATGATATAATCGTATCATTTCATGCTCATATACGCGTTAACCGTGAATGACATAATGGTATCATTTTATGCTCATATACGTGTTAACCGTGAATGACATGGTGGTATCATTTCATACTCATATACGTGTTAACCGTGAATGAAATGGTGATATCATTTCATGCTCAAGTATGAGTTCAGCGTGAATGACACGATGGTATCATTTCATACTCAAGTACATGTTCACCGTGCAGTACACGATGGTATGATTTCTTGCTCATGTACGTATTCACCGTGCAGCATATGATAGACTCTTTGCACCGTTTTAAATCAGTAAATGATAACATGTTCAGAGAAACATTGTAAAATGAATAAAAAACGAGGATACACAGCATTAAGTTCTCCATTCCATTTTTAAAAGATTGAACGGTATGTATTCGTTGTTGACGATAAAGATCTGATGCAGTGAAAATTATATCAATTTAAATGTACATCTGTGTTTAGCTAAACTTAACAGTCATATGTCATTTTGTAATGATGTAGACTAGATATTTAAAACTTAATGAATAAAATATAATTGTATGCCATATGCAATGCAATATACATAAATGCCCTACTTTTTTCTGTTCATGCTACGTGTTGCAACTGCCATTTTGTGTTTACTGGTATTACTTTAAAGAAAGAAGAAATGGATGACTTAATCGTATTATCACTGACGATGTAAAAATGTCACTTTCGTTGATAAAGGAAAATAGCTTATGACGGAAATACTTGGGATTACTGCAAAATATTCTATGTTTTACTAGCCGTTACTAGCCGTTAAATAAATAACTACTACTATTACTACTACTATTACTACTACTACTACTAATATTACTACTACTACTACTACTACTAATAATAATAATAATAATAATAATAACTACAGGTGTAATGTGTGGTGCGCACACAGCTATGTACTTATATTTGAGTGGAAACTAATACAACCATTCTGTTTTTGTTTGCGTTGATATTAAAAGGTAGACAATTTCGATATTATTGTAACTCGAACTCGAAATGGATTACCTCTCTTCTGCTGTTTTCTAACATAACGATGTCCTTCCTACACGGCCGGTTCAATACCCATATAAGCCAGCCTGGATTACCTGACTCATCGTGTCCTTGAGAAAGGTAAGTACCACTGGACTGTGTTTTATGTTAGTTTTCATTGGATGACTGCAGCATGAAAACAACTGAGAACAATGTTATGTGGAAAGCAAGCTTCTAAGGTTTAATTAAGGTGTTCAGGTTAATTCTTGTGGAACAGATCATTTTCACTTTCATCTACTTCTTCCCCTCCAGCAGCTGCGAGGGTGAGCACATCTTTTTGCTGAAACGTCATTTGCTTTAAAAAAAAAAAAAAGCTTCGTACGAAAATGAAAAGTATAAGGTCAATAACACGATTAACGCCAAACCGAAGCCTCTAACGTATCAAGAGTTTCTCTAATTGGGTAGTTCAAATGTTTTTTTTTTTACTTAATCATGTCGTGCTCTTTTCTTCAAATTGTGTATAAGTGTTCTGTATATGCATATGATGTTTCATTGAGGTTGTGTTCCCCCTCTCTGCTGCTATAACTAGATCATTATTATATCAATTATATGGCACCAGCTATGAAGTCTTACACAGCTAGATTAGCTCGATAAAGATTCTAAGCAATTAAGACACTGCTTGCAGTCCGTGATTCTGTCAGACAAAAATTAAAAAATAACGTCAGAACCGCTCCGGTGGCCTAGTGGTTAGAGCGTCCGACGCAGAAGCGGGAGGTCGTGGGTTCGATCCCCGGCTGAGTCATACAAATGACTTACAAAAATGGTACTAACAGCGGCCTCGCTTGGCGCTCATCATTAAGAGGTTAGTGTTAGGACTGGTCGGCCTTGTGTCAGGATAATGTGACTGGGTGGGACATCATGCTACATGTCTGCGGCATGATGCCCCAGTGTTAGACATCACTATAAACGGCCTCACTGCAGACATCGTAGCGATATGACTGAAAAATTGTTAAAGCTACGCTAAAAATTCAAATCACACACGCACAAACACACACACACACACACACACACACACACAAGCGTCAGGAGTCTCAGGTAGAATTTGCAGAAGGTTCAAAACATTTATTTAAACGAATGGCTAACTAAGATGTTACGGATGCTACGAAAAGTTTTCTTTCCAGATCAGAACAAAACCGCTAGAGCAACTGGAAATATATTATATATATATATATATATATATATATATATATATATATATATATATATATATATATATATATATATATATATAAGAAAACAATGCGACTTTTACGAGATCTTCCAGCTGAAATAGCCACTGCTTAACCACCTGGCATTGTGAAGGAAGAATGACTTCAGTATAATGACCAAGTTCGTGCTGAAATAGGCGATATAAAAGATCGTATAACAGAACCAGAGCAAGCACAAATCGGAACTAAATCAAACGATACATTTATTGATACGAGTATTTCCTACATAAAAATACGGAAGAGGGACGATTATCTGAACTTGCCGTACGTAGTTATGATAATGAAAAGATTTATAAAACCTGAGTACACTAATTATTATGTAAATCGTGAAAACTGGCACAAGTGGATCTTCAAAATATATTACAAAACAAAATAAGGTAAAAAATAATGATCCAAAATATATTGCATTTATTGATGGGATAAATAAATATATTGAACAATTGCAATCACAGCAACCATTCCAAACAAAAAGTGAAAAAGAAAAGGAAGATTTGGAATTTGAAGAAATTAGACAACGAACGGAATCATTTTCACCAAGTAAGAATTTTTCACCTTATATTATACGGTATAATCTTTATCGAGCTAATCTAGCTGTATAAGACTTTATATCTGGTGGCATATTTTTGATATAACAATGATCTATGATAACGTTCTTGAATAAACCTCTTCAAATTATGAATGAAGCAGCTGATATTTGCCAACGATTAGTTACAGGCGGTATCATGGATATCAACGCTTACTATCTCTCATCAATGAAACTGTTGATGAATATCACAATGATTAAATAAATGAATAACAAATATAATGACCATATACAATACTTAACGTGGACCGAGCATGGTCAGAGTGGTATATTCGCGATTGCCAGTATACAAAGCAATGCACGGTTATTTTATTCAAGCTATTTTATTTAGAAGAACTGTTCCAAAGGTTATACCAATGGCAAAACAATTAGTATGAAACCTTATGATTTTGTTCGTGATAAAGCTCCTGATGCTATTAGTAATATTGCCGGTAAAGCATTTTCGGCAATCAAGGATAGACTAGCACGATTAATACGACGAAAACCACTGCCACTAAAATTACACAGGACTGAGGTGATGTCTGCAGATGTCTTTAAAGTAATAAATCAAGCTGCAAATCAGTAACTAGCAGAGTTGGCTGGTAAAACAAAAAAATACAAGTCTGATTGCAGGAAGGGTATTCGTCTTAGACGATAACAAATATAATAAAATGTTTAAACGTATATATAATAAAAATTCGACATGGATGTTCCATTTCTCAAAGATTAATCCATACGCGATGATCAGTATTATTCTTATGAAGCACAACCAAATCAGCGTTTTACAAATCGAATTACAAGCTCAATACACTAGTAGATATTTCTTACCCACTGAAGCATGTATTGATGTAGAAGGAGAACTTGTGACAGAAGTCGCCGCTAATATAGAATACTGAGCTAATGTCAGAGTTGGGTTTGTTAATAATGGTATTATGGCGTTAATCAGAAATGATGTATATATGATTGATAGAAGAGAAATTGAAACAATTCATAATACTGTTGACCTTTCCATAACAAATATTGGGTGTAGCAAAATATTCAGATGATTATACTAGATCAGCTGGTTCGTCAATGATGTTGACCACTAATAATTCCGACTTTGCTGATGGCAGACCGCATACTATATGGCGACCAAAATACCGCGCTGTTCTGCTGTTGATGTTGCTATAGAAGTCATGATTTGCTATGTTAATCCATATTGCAAGTTAGGTTTTAGATCAAGTCAGTTATGTTAAAAGGTAACCGTAAAAGAGTTTCAAGTACAGTTCCACTATCACATTTTTTTTGGATTTTATAGAAATGTTAGAAAAGTTATTTTTCGAGCCAAGCGTATAATTGTGCCTGTAAGAAAATGCGATGATAACGATGCTATCTGGCGCAAAGGTGTAGCTGCTGCTGCTGGTAAGGTAATCTTATTTAAATGTATGTCTGTAATGACTCCATTGCTCGCTGAAGAACATAAATTACTTACTTGCATGGATTCAGGTGGTAAATCTTTATTATCATGGTTAACATTAACTAAGAATAGTGTTCAAAGTGCTATCAATGGTGTGTATTCACATGGCATATAGCATCACAGCAGGTTATTTCCTCACCACGGCATATTTTTATACCTTTACAAAATGTTGCACGATAAACGCTCCAGAACATAGTCCAATGATGTTTGAAAAACTCAGTGTTTCTGAAGTTTCGTTAAAAATAAACGGACATCAAGAACCACCTAAAGATATATTAATAAATTTTAATCAAAATTATGTAGCACATGTATCTCATCGTTTGATGACATTTATGAGACGTGATCAAAAGTATATACTGGTTTGCAAATATCACAACTAGATTTACAAAAATGTATCCGATCTATTGCTTTTCGCTGGAACACCTAGAATTAGTTAGACAATCTGTCGTTGATATATATTTTCGAGCTCCAGTAAGACCAGGTGGTGCTATTAGAGATCAATCTCTGTCATGCTCAGTGTTAATTCAATGCTAATTTAAGGCGTTAGATGATAACTAAGAATCATTGATACCCGAGTAGAGAACATGTGATTAAATCACTCATGATATTATGTCATATAGTGACGTTATGGTCACTTTGACTCCTAGTAAGGTAACAAAATTATAATCAAAACTTGCAAGTTAACGTGGATCAAAAATAACATTAAAGAAAGATAAAATTTCTAGCGAACAATTTATCATTACCAAGACATAAACATTTTAATAACGCTTTAGAATCAAACACATGAGTTTAACTTCATCTCTTCCGCGTTTCATTAAAGATTCAAAAAAAAAACATGTGGCATATGTCCACTTCCTGGAGCTGTACTAGCGTTAATAGCTGCTGTTGCGCCAGCTGTCGCAAAATCAGCTTCATTATGTGCTGTCAGATCCGCTGCTGGAATGGCATTAACAAAGCCACAGGTCAAGGATTTAAAAAGAGGGAAGGGTCTAAGACTACCAGGAACTCCACACTAATGGCACAGAAAAGTTATGAAACTTCGAGGAACACTTCGTTAGACGTAAAATGTCGTCCTCTAATGTCGAATTTTCATTTAATTAATGCTGCTGAAAAATTAGAAATTAAAAGTTTTAAAGGTGCTTTTATGCGCGATAAATTACTTAACCAGCACAATAAAGTTGAAACCGGAATCATTATTCTCGATAATAGTTCTGGTCCATGTACTCATTGGGTCGCTTACGCAATATATCCACGGGGAATTGTTTATATTGATTCGTATGGACTGGCACCACCAAAAGAATTTAAAAAATATGTAGGCACAGTAAGAAGTACTGTGCTTCAAACTCCAATCTGGTATTCAACATTACCGACACATACAATAACTGATCCGCCAAAATCTGGAAGTGAAGCAATTGCTGTAGTTGACGTTGTATAAAAAAAATAAATTAAAAACCAAATCACTTCATAAAGACGTACACGATACGATTATACAACTAATCGCTATTGTTTTAAACAGATCTTAAAAGCATACTGGTAGATATTTACGAAAGATCTTCATCTAAACAAAATATCACATGAAAATGTAGATAAAATCATTAGTGATGAAATATCCGAATTATTAAATCTTGCAAGTGTTGATTCAGACAAAATTGTTGTATTTTAAGATAGGCAAGGAAACTTAAAAGCCAGTAATGTTTCATTGCAAGATATTCTTGTTAGAATTTGTGGAGTATCCGAATATTCATTAGCTATAATGTATTAAGCCTTTCCTAAGCACAATTGCGTTAAAAGAAAGTTTTTTTTTGATCGATTAAGTAAAAAAAGGTGAAACAATTGAGGGCCATCATAATAAGTATATTAATACAATTGTCGATCTTGAAGAACCAGAACAGACAATGACGCTGCAACAAAGAAATACATCGATAATAGAATGACGAACTCGTTAACAACAATCAATAGTAAAGTAATCGATCTTAGATCGATCACACTGCTCACAAAAATATGTTCTTGAATTTTCTTAGAAACATTACGGGAAACATTAATGAATTTTCGGAAGTCCAGCAGTCGTTGATATTGAACTCGTTGACATAAGAATGATCACCGACAACATAGTATGTATTGTAGCGTCTGGACAAGTATTATGGTCACCGCTTAATAAATCCATCAAAAATCGCGCATACATATTTTAATTTAATTGCAGAAATAATATGATTAATATGTTCATAGTTCATTTGCATATATACTATATATATTTAAAATAAAATATTCGACGGCACAACCCCATGTGAACTCCTAGATTGCCAAACGACATTCTAGCTAGTTCAGAGGGCACATATATGCATATAATCTTAACTAACGTATCCCAAGGACGGCAGAACTTCCATATGAACCCCTAGATTACCAAACAATATTCATACAGGCTCGGATAATTAACTTTTTATATGTTAGGCACAACATATAATCTTTACTAAGTTATCCTAAAGGGATCTTCTCTATGTTCAACATGTTTCTGCAAGCCCTCCCCCGTAATCAATCCCAGATGAGTGCCAAGGAGCACCCGCCATCTGTTGACATGTGGTAGGGTAAATATTGTTTCTGTGTAAGTTAGAGATAGGCGTTAACCCCCACTTTATGTAATGAAAAATCGCGATATCGCAACCATCTATAGTATGTCAGTCATGGGTCTCGAACTCCAAACTTCGAGTTTCAGAGTTCTGCGCTTTAGCAATGTATCATGGACGCCTTATTAGTGATATATGTTTTATAAATTATTCTATAAAGTTACCTTGCTTGATGTAATAATTATCCAAAACGCAGCGTGTTTCAAAACACATCGTAATTAAACAATTATATATATAATTGTTTTAATACAATGAGTTTAGAAACACGCTGCGGTTGATATATATATATATATATATATATATATATATATATATATATATATATATATATATATATGTCTTAATTATAATATGGAGTGGTTTTAGAGATTATCCGTGATTAGGCCGTCTAAATCCAGATTTGATCTTGACAGAAGAATAAAGGACTCGCCGAGGAGAGTTTTGGTTGTTCTGACGAATGATCTGATTAAAAGTATTCGTGGCGCCAAGCAAGTCTTTCGCGACGATGGCGCATATAATGTGTGGTCAACATTCAAAATGATATGCAACACCAAAGGTATTGAGGAAATTACCAATGTTACTTATCTCGACGATCAAAGATATTTTCCTAAAATAAAATGTATACTATTTGCAGAAACAGACCATAATACTTGGGTTATCCGTGACAAACATGACCCTGTACTTTATAATGAAAAAATTGCTATATTGAGTTAATTACAGACCTGACATATTGACTGGTATTGACAAACCGTTTTATGAACGAGAGTATCCTGTAACCGCGGTTATTTATGGGATATATCCGCTGAATGATAAACCCAGCGTTGATGACCAAATACCAATGAAATTTTCAAAATAAATTGTGTAGCCGAACGAGTAACGGAATATTTCACAAATGTGATACGTGGAAACGGTTTAACGGATTTAAAACGTATTAAAAGAAGTTGCTGCGTTAGGAAAGAAACTTAAATTTCATTTAAAAATAAAAAACGCCGACGAGATTTTATACGAATCAAAATATAAATCGAAGGGAGCTTCGATTATGCGCATGCGTGGAGTAATGCAGTGACAGTATTTCCACGAAATCGAACCGTAAGATTTCTTGTGGCGGTGATATATTTGACTTTATTGAAAATATTTGTAAAAGCGATCTTGTATCCGTGTGGTTGTTTTCAAGCTCCGATATTGAAAACTATGACCAATTTGTACGACATAATGGAGATATTTATCGTTTAGAATCTGTCCACGAAGAATTGAAAAATCTTGCGCAAAAGTTTTCGCAGAATGACATTATTGAACAATTACTAAATAATTGTTTTACCGTTTCGTTAGTTGCTGCTCACTTTGCAAGAGAAAACAATTCGTGGAAGGCAACACGATTTGAATTTTTTGAGGATATACAACGTAGCTGTATCGATTATGGACACGGCGGATTGTGGAACTCTAAATACGATTATTAAGATGTTATCTCGGTTGATATGGCACGTGTTATGCAGATGACCAGAGTTGTGATAAACGGAAATTTACCTGATTTTAATCCGACTAGATTCGCTTGTATAGAGTCATTTGAATTTGGTAAGGGTCTTCATCTAATTTGTTAGGCATGGCTTGATAGACACTGTGCAGAAAGAAGTGGGTACTTATTGTTAGGATATATGATCAACGCAAAAATAATAATATTTCACGAAATACGTGAAGCAGTTATATCAAGAAGTTAGGTTACCACAACAAAATAAATATTCTGATGATGAAAATCATGATATAACCGATTTTGAAAATAAAATCGCTAAAGATCTTGGGTGAAGAAATACGGTAAATGTACACAACGAGGACGATATGATCATAAACGACACCATAGCATTTGCTGGATACTCTCCAGGTTTTTGGCTTATCTCGTTCGTCAAGTCGGGTTCCAGGACTACAATAATTATATCCAGGAAGATGTTTTTCTCCTGGGCATTTGTCCATGATATTCCTGGAAATTTTGACATTAATGTAGCAATATCACCGCCATCTTAATTTTGAATTTTAGGTAAAAACGAAATAATTTTTGTTACATATTGAACATTTTCTACCATATGTCATTTTCCCATTTATTGTTGCAACTGTAGCTAAATCAGTGGCTGGAGTCTTAACTCTACATCGTAAACAATTTAATCCATATGTTTATAGTAAGTATGTAACTGATTTTTCAGCGAAAACGAAAACAAGAACCAGTCAAACATCATCCAGCGCAAACGAATTCTATCAGAATTAGAATACTGTGTCAGTCTAGAAGTGTTAAAACACAATTATTTTTTAATTTGGTAATGGGATGATGGGATAAGTTATATTTAGTGGCACCATCTGTAGATGATAAGAGGTGCTATGAGAGCGCAAAATTATTAAATGAAGGTGATGATTTTATTAATTTTTATATCTGATGTTGATGAACTTGATGGATTTATTAATAATTTAGTTGTTTATGATGATGTAATGCTGGACAAACAATCAAATCTAGCAAAAATGTTTTCTCGAGGCAGGTGTTAAAATATTGATATAATTTATGTTGCTCAACGATATACTCAAATACGTAAAGTCATCAGAGAGAACTGTATATTTTAGTTGTATCTCATGGAGTTGACACACATACTTTAAGAAATATTCGTCAGACCTGATGTTCAGGATATGGATATAATTAAGTTAAAACAAATTTCTTTTCTTGTGCGCAAGCGACCCCACTCGGATTTATAACGATAAGTTACATAATCATAGGTCACGATATTGTAGTATAGGTCTTGATATAATTTTCGGTTAAGAAACAGAGTCTAGTCTGATATAGTAATGATCTAATCACAGCAGCAGAGAGGATGAACACGATCTCAATGAAACATCCGATGGGTAAACAGAACACGTATACCAAATTTGAAGAAAATAAACACGATATGATTAGATAACAAAACTGAACTAAACCATTTAGAGGCTTCGGTTTGGCGTTATTGACCTTGCATTTTTCATTTATTAGGAAACTTTTTTTTTTTTAATAAAAAAAAAAAAGCACATGACAATTCAGCAAAAAAGGTCTTTTTACCCTTCTGATGCTCCCCCATGTATATAATTCATTTCCGACAATCGATGACTATTTTGAATATTTTCCTCTGAGTAGGTGGCTTACACAAGCATTGTGCCCTATGCATGATTCAAGTTAAGTTATTATAACAAATGAATATACAACGTAACAAATTATACATAAACTATATCGATGTTCGGGGCCCTGAGTGGCGCTCACTGTTACCGATCACTGCCATCTCACCGCTGTCTGTGTGGTTTCGAGTCTCGGGATCAGCCAATGTGGTATGTGAGAAAGCATGGTGGTAGCGTCTCGTGGGTAGATGGCTTTTTCAGCGGTTTTCCTGGGTTCTTCCTCCACCATTAATACTGGCCGCCATGTATAGCCTATATTGTGCTGAAAAATGGCGTTAAACCATATAACAACAACACAAAATATCGATGTTCGGATATTTAGATCTGTAGCAGATAAAAAAAAAAAACACGTAAACCAAATTAACCATTCAAAAAGAAAAAGGTCCAGATTCTAAAATGATTTATAATCTGTAGTTATATGTATTGGTGTATTACATTATACAGTAGTCCCCCTCTTATACGGCCACCCCTGCTGCACCGGGAAAGTGGCCTTATAAGACGGGTGGCCGTTCCAGAGGGGGGCTAAATTTATTATGAGAAGTACATGTATATATGTAATGTACGTAGTATGAAAGCTACATACTTCAAAACATTAAATATCTTCGTCTAAATGAGACATTAATCAATAAAAGTTTTTTTTGTTATAATAACAAATTTATTTCAACTGAATATACCTTACTATTTTTGTTTTCTTGGCGTAAGTGTGATATGCGAGCAGATATTGTTATCATGCACATTGCAAATGGATTCAAAAACGTCATTTACATCTTGGTACATACATAATTATCTTTCCATTTGCTCCATTTACCCACTGCTGCTGAATAACCTTATTATCGGTTATTACTTTGTTTATTCAAATTATAACAAACTTGTTTTACGAGTCTTTTCTACATAAAATTGTTCGGCACCCACCCACCCCCGCCCTTTCCCGATGTCGCAGAGTAGAAGAACCGACTTTCTTCGAAAATAATGTATCCGTTAACATGATGACATTTTAATGTTTGGTACTGATTTATTCGGTTATTGCTGACTGTATGCGATTTAATTATGCAGACAAAACTTGTGTTGAGTGTACGAAATACAGCCTTCGTAAAGGAAGCCATAATGTATGGTCACGTGATTTTCCGGTCTTTGTCTGGTACCCTGTTGTTTTTTAAGGTTGTCTGTGTGTGCCAATGTACAAAATCTATTTTTAGCCTATGCTGACCTTGTTATGATTATAACAATTACATCTGGTTATAATCATCAACGAGAAGAACTCGACACAGGTGTTAAACCCCAAACTCTATCATAACATTATTGAGCCCATTTCCTGTAAACATAGACTTTCATAGATAATGATATATTATAAATCTTTAGTCGACACTTTTAACGGCGACTTGACACTCAGAGACGTGTATCTACGATAGAGATAATCAAACTTTCTTACCTTACGTCAAGATTTGAATTAATTATTAGTTCTGGATACATTTAAAGAAACGAAAGTGGCCATTCATGAGGGGGACATTTTCATTTTTTTGTACTAAAATGCTGGCCGCTGGTCGCGTTATAGGGGTGGTTGCTCTTGAGGGGTACTTTTGAATACAAACTCGTTGGTGCCAAGGGATTCTGGCCATAAGAAGCGGGTGGCCACTGGTCAGGGGGGCCGTTCATGAGGGGGACTACTGTATATTCATACACATTCACATTAAAACGTTGCTGATTTAGAAATATTGGCTTATGCATCAGTGAGCAGATGAAAGTGCACAACTGTTGTGGGGAATAAGGTAAGACTCGCAATGACAGACGCTGCCTCGAGTTCAGTGTCGCTATTATTTTTGGTATGCAATGGAAGAGCGTATTCCTGATCTGGCGGATAGGGACCCGGAGATTTAAGAATGACATCTGTGCCACATATATATTTAACGCCTGGTCAGATTCAAGAACAATTTTAAGCATCTATAAATCCACACGTTTTACAGGTTAAGTGTGGCGAAGCAATGAAGTTTGCGGCCTATTGAGCTCGAGTATGGAAGGAAACTGAGTACGGAGGGAGCAGAGATTGACACTATTAATATCTAACTTGACTGTAATTAAAGCGTGTCTGTTTATGTATGTATGTATGTATGTATGTATGTATGTATGTATGTATGTATGTATGTGTGTGTGTGTGTGTGTGTGTGTGTGTGTGTGTGTGTGTGTGTGTGTGTGAGAGAGAGAGAGAGAGAGAGAGAGAGAGAGAGAGAGAGAGAGAGAGAGAGAGAGAGAGAGAGAGAGAGAGATACGACACTATCAACAAATGAATAGTCTTTCCATAGGTCACGCCGAGGCAGCCGATATGGGCGGATATCGAATCCCGACTGTTGAATTACTGTTACTGTTGTATGTATGTATGTATGTATGTATGTATGTATGTATGTATGTATGTATGTATGTATGTGTGTGTGTGTGTGTGTGTGTGTGTGTGTGTGTGTGTGTGTGTGTGTGTGTGTGTGTGTGAGAGAGAGAGAGAGAGAGAGAGAGAGAGAGAGAGAGAGAGAGAGAGAGAGAGAGAGAGAGAGAGAGAGAGATACGACACTATCAACAAATGAATAGTCTTTCCATAGGTCACGCCGAGGCAGCCGATATGGGCGGATATCGAATCCCGACTGTTGAATTACGAGTTCGACACTACCAACCGAGCAATAGCAGCTCCTTAGTTCTTAATATGGTTATGTAAAGGCGGAGAATTTTACGCATCGGCTATTTACGAAATTTGTATATACGTAGTTTTGTTCTTGCTAATGTGTTTTGAACTTTATCGCAGTCGATCTAATCTTAGAAATAGTGTTGGTGGTCCGACGTGATTGCAGTTTATTTTTTCCGTAGAAATTTTCGGTGAATGAGTGATATAATTTTTCCTTAAATCACTGCACAGACATACATCAGTCATATAACTTTTTTTTTTGCAGAAATATGCGTGGTGGTCTGAAAGACGGAGTTTCTATCTCAGCTTGACGGAAAAAGACTGAGGGTGTTCCGTTTTCAGATAAGTGTCATCCTCCAGGTTTAATGCAAGGAATTTTCATACTTTTCTTCCTATCATACACCCCATCATTGTGATCCTACCAAGTTAAGGAGAAATTTTCCAAACGGTTACGCGATTGATGTCACTGTTGTACAAATTACGTTACTGACTAATCAGTCGGATGATAGATTTAATCGTCACCAGCCATTTAAATTAATTTGGCAGTAATGGCCGAATACCAGTGAAATATTGTGTACAAGATAAATAGGGTGGAAGGGTACCCGACCTATTTTAAACCAAATGATTGCTTTTGATTATGAGCACTTACGTTCCGATAGTGATATAGTCGAATAAGCTTAGTCCACCAGAAGCCTAAGTATATAGTTGAATATGGAATATTCCTTTTCATCACATCCATATTGTATGCGCATTGACGAACTGTTATATATTACTGACCTTCCATTAAATTATCCGACGGTACACCGCTGCATTTGAATAAAAATCGGTAATGAGAAGTAACTTATTATTCACTATTGGAAGTTAGCAACAAGGCCACATTTGGTGAAAAACTAATATAAATTGATGAAAACATACCGAACATTTACATTATATTTCTGACAGTTGTTCTTATGTTATTTAGTATGTTCCATTGTTCAGAAATAAAGTAGCTACATAAACTGAGGGTCTTTAGAATAAAACTGCTATGCATATGTTAAAGCTAGAATAAGTATTATCAAGAGGATATCAACATAATCGAATGTTTTAAAATGGATCCACACAATTCCTAGTGTTACGTAACTTGTCGAACAGTTTCCATCTTTTTCGAGCTATGAAATGGTTCAGATCGTTTCCTAAATGAGCACATACGCAGGGTTGTATTTTTCACATGATGAAATATACTGATTTTATTTTGCACACTGCATAACAGTTAGTTTTGTTTGTTTTTTATGGTTTAACGCCATTTTTCAGCACAATATAGGCTATACATGGCGGCCAGTATCAATGGTGGAGGAAGAACCCGGACAACCCCCGGAAAGAACCACCGACCACGAGAAGCTACTGGCACATAACAGTTAGAGAAATGAATTGAGTATATACCCGGTCGTTATTACTTTACTGTTGATGGGGTTATGACGTTATTTGTGACGTCATATGGTATTACGACACGATACATATATCCGGATTATCAAATAATTGATACACTTTAAATTTAGTGTGTGCTGCTTAATATTTTTATACGTCAACATGTTAATATATCATTTTATGTAAATCTGATTGGTTCAAAATAAGTCCATGAACTTTTAGCGCTTATTATACTGTACAGGAGTTTCATTCGTAGATCCAGTGTTGAAAAATGTTTTCTGTTTCAAACGATGTCTTTATTACCACAGTTTCTCTATGTATTACAAGATGTAAAAGAATGATAAACTTTTCAATGTTACTGGTTATAGATCTGCGCATTATTAATATGAAAGGTGCATCCCTGGAGTAGAATGAATTAAATTGTCTCTTCTTCTTTCTCTTCAAACTATTTACATTCAAATAAAGACTGATAAACAGAATCTTAAATTAGAAACAATTTAAAATCAAGTTTTTGAAACTCGTTGAATAGTGTCTAGCTATGCCAGCCAACACTTGTAGAAGCTGGACATTATTAAACTCTTTTCTTAAAATCAATAATAAATCATTACCCATTTCAGAATTTCTGTTTATAGTATACAATTACCTAATATAAGACAGCGGTCATTTGATACATAGAGTATCTAAACTTGGTAATGATTTAGTATTGAATTTTTTTAATGAGAGGAATTGTACAGTTTTCAGCACTTATTTTCATCAAATTAGTAGTAATTGGTTCTTGTTGAGGCCCCATATGCACCAGTTGTGAAGAGACATTTTACAAGTTTTCCACCGAAGTATCGATTTCCCCATGAGCATTCACCATAGAAACAGATAGGAAAGAATATATCTAATTCCATTTGCTGGATATTTGTCTGAAAGGAAGATTACTTGATGAAGAAATTGAACTTAATCTCAAGTTGTAATGCCGTTGCAGGTTTGCATTCACTTGACTATAGTGATTCGCAGACTGTATGTTTAACCGGATACTTGTATTATTTGATTTGCAAGAATGCTGTGGGCAAGATTTCGTCAATTGAGACATTATAATTTGTCAACATTCTCTTCATAACATAGTTGAGGTTATTTACTAATATAGGTTGGAATTTAAAGAATGCTTGTCCTGGAGGATGGTGTGCAAGATTAATACTGAGTGGTAGCAGTAATGCAAATAGGATAAAAAGGTTGTTTGATGGGGATTTTGAGTCCCCATTGGGCCTTAAATTCATCCCTCTTCTCGTTATTACGGGGTTGCATGGGCGTTTACAACGGCACTTGATTAAGCCAACAACAACAACAGCAACCAAGCAACAGTGTCACAAGGATACCTAATGAAAGACATTCCTGATTTAGCAATGCTAGTGTTACAAAAACAGTGTATTTCATGATATGGTGCTAATACAGCCGTATAGTACACCTTTTTATACAATGTCCAATTTAATTTACCAGATGATGGATACGAGTATTTCGTTGGCAAACCGGTAACACGCCAAATGGTAATTTTCCCCAAGTATGATTCATTACAATAGCATTAATTGCCAGAAGGTTTGCAAAGACCTTGAAAATATGAAGGTTCCACTTTACACAGTACCTTGTTTGTTTTTAAGTGAGACGGTGGAGATCACGCTGCACCTTATAAGTTGTTTGGTCTTCATTACCCGCTTGATGGGTAACATATAATTTTGGCGAATGGCCTACCACGGGTCTCCATGTTTAAGCACACAATTGTGGTTGGACAAGGATATTAAAATTACCCAACAATCTCAATGGCGGCAGCTTCTACATCGCACACACTATAATACCGGACTTCATTACAGAGTATGTTATGCACAAGGACTAGTTACGTTAACGGTAATCGACAAATTTAATGATGGTGTTTAAAAAGTATTAATTGAACAATATACGGGGTTTTATTGACAAGCAAAAATAGACTGATAAATATATGGATAGATAGATAGACAGATGCGGTTGAATCAGTCTCATTGGTTCCGCACACGCAGAGAGAGAGAGAGAGAGAGAGAGAGAGAGAGAGAGAGAGAGAGAGAGAGAGAGAGAGAGAGAGAGAGAGAGAGAGAGACTTATACAAATGCTTGAAAAATCGATTTGGAATGATGACAACAGTATTTTCCCACAATTATAGCCTTTAATTTTTTTCTCTTGAGTCTTATATTTGTAGGAAAGGGGATGGGGCACCATACTATTGTATGTGCTTAGGGCCCAGGAATGTTTTTATCCGGCACTGACAGCAGCGTTGGTAAGTAAGAATGATAACTATAAATGCAACGCCGACTGTGTCTATACTATTACGTTATGTCTATACTATTAGTTGTAAGTACATGTACAAGTTAGTAAATATACATTACGAAAAAGAATTTTAAACGAATAAAATAACAATTTCTGTTAACCTTTTAACTAAAGCAGTTCACGTGATACACTCCTAAAGTAAATATTCTATGATAGCCTTATGACAATATGAAAATGATATGATAGGGTTGCATGGACAAGTTTATGTGTTGGACTGCCTGCTTCCATGTACAGCAAAATGGAGTTTAAATGCAAATCGTTTCGTACATAGTCATTGTCGGTGGAAGCTGAATCATGCAGTGATCGATTTTATTTGACCTTGGTCTATTGTATAGGAGTAATCGTGTTCACTAACAAATTACATCATAGCTCCCATGCTGCACATCTACATCAAATTACGAAATCCAAATAATTATAACATCAATACCTTAGACTGATAAGATATCTACATCAAATTACGAAATCCAAATAATTATAACATCAATACCTTAGACTGATAAGATATTATGCAAATAATGAAGCATATTCGATCATAACTGAATTATTATTGGGATTCTTAACTAGAAAGTTTGTCCTTATTTTAGACAGTTACTTCCCTAATCACTTTTTCGACCAACGGCAGTAATTATCTTTAAGTCAACATTGTTGCCTTGTGTTTCTGCCAACAACGTTAGCACCCGAAAGACCAGTCACGCGACTAAGTGACGTATTTCTCGATACTCCTATTAATCAACAGTGAACGTGTCTTCATTATCCACCTTTTTGCCCACGAGTCTGTTTTATTTCTTTCAGCCTGTCTGTTTGGTTTAATTTTGTATTTGTGTGTTGACCGTTGATGTCAAATCATTACTTGGACGTTGAACACTTGCCAAGATATAAAGACCATGGCTACATCTACAGAAAGGACCCCTCATCCTACATCTTCGGGCTCGTCCGCACCAGGTCCCAGAGCCAGAGCTCGCCACGCACTGACCGTTCCGTAAGGCACATGCTCGTCGTCTCAGTGACGTCACTTCCAAAGAAGTGGCAAGAATAAGAAGACAAATAGTAATACTGTAAAGGTACGCTTGTTTCATCTCGGCAGACCTATAAAACAAACGATATAAAACATTTATATTAATTACCCAGCATTTCAGAATTAATTTCCGTCATGCGATCTCACAGGATACGAATCTAAACCTGATTAGGCATTATTCCCATCGTATTCAAAACCTTTCAGAGTTAGAAAACATAATACTGGATTCAATAAGATATTACCAAAACGGAAGTTTCCAAAATAATACCAAAGGTCATAACAGTTTGGTTTTGTATATGTAGATGAGGAGCAATGAACATTACAGATGACATTCTGCAAGACACAGCACAATGAATGTTTAATAGCAACGAACATTACAGATGACATTTTGCAAGACACAGCACAATGAATGTTTAATAGCAACGAACATTACAGATGACATTTTGCAAGACACATCACAATGAATGTTTAATAGCAACGAACATTACAGATGACATTCTGCAGGACACATCCCCATGAATGTTTAATAGCAACGAACATTACAGATGACATTCTGTAAATCCCAATGAATGGCTAATAGCAACGAACATTACAGATGAGATTCTGCAAGACACAGCACAATGAATGGCTAATAGCAACGAACATTACAGATGACTTGTGCAAGACACAGCACAATGAATGTTTAATAGCAACGAATATTACAGATGGCATTCTGCAAAACACAGCACAATCAATGTTTAATAGCAACGAACATTACAGATGACTTGTGCAAGACACAGCGCAATGAATGGCTAATAGCAACGAACATTACAGATGACATTCTGCAAGACACATCACAATGAATGGCTTATAGCAACGAACATTGTAGATGACATTCTGCAAGACACAGCACAATGAATGTTTAATAGCAACGAACATTACAGATGACATTCTGCAAAACACAGGACAATGAATGTTTAATAGCAACGAACATAACAGATAACTTGTGCAAGACACAGCGCAATGAATGTCTAATAGCAACGAGCATTACAGATGACTTGTGCAAGACACAGCGCGGTGAATGTCTAATAGCAACGAACATAACAGATGACTTGTGCAAGACACAGCGCAATGAAGGGCTAATAGCAACGAACATTACAGCTGACTTGTGCAAGACACAGCGCAATGAAGGGCTAATAGCAACGAACATTACAGCTGACTTGTGCAAGACACAGCGCAATGAATGTCTAATAGCAATGAACATTACAGACGCCTTGTACAAAACCCAGCACAATGAATTGCTAATAGCAACGAAATTACAGATGATATCCTGCAAGATTCAGCACAATTAATGATTAATAGCAACTAATATTACAGGTGACATTTTACATGACACAGCACAATGAATGGTTAATAGTAACGAAAATTACGGATGACATAGTGCAAGACACAGCACAATGAATTGTAATGAAGAAGTATAAAGAAAATACGAGATCTTTTCTCAGGGAAAAGGAAGCATAATGGATTACTGCTTTTGGTATCCTAATATGTGTACTATTTTTAAGTTTAATATTATTTGAGAGAGAGAGAGAGAGAGAGAGAGAGAGAGAGAGAGAGAGAGAGAGAGAGAGAGAGAGAGAGAATACATTTTGCACATTTCATGGTCACCTTCAAAATACCTTCAATGTTACGTTCGAGACAATCTGATTGCGACTTTTGGAATACTTTATAAATGTAACAACATACCTTTCTTTCAAATGCTTTAACTCTGTCCCCAAAACCGGGTGGATCATCTAGCAATATCTAAGGTGTTTGTTTGCAGAGGTTACCGACACTTGTTATTAATGCCGTGAATGACTCAACCCGTTTCCTTGACCTCGTCTCCCAAAATTATCGGCGCACAAATACGAGGTCAGCAAATGGCTAGTGGCCCTAACATGAGCAGACTGTTTCGCTTAAGATTCATATTTGGATATCTTCAGTATGCTTGAACATACTCGAAACATCGTTTACGTTTGTAGAATGAAATGCTATATGTTAATGATAATACACTAATGCTCAACAGAGTCAATAGAAAATGTAAACAGCAATTTCTTGTTTAAAACATGTCTTACGCGAAAGGGATAAAGATAACGGAGAAGAAGGATGTGATTGTCAGTTGTAACTTATATATATATATATATATATATATATATATATATATATATATATATATATATATATATATATATATATATATATATATATATATATATATATATATATATATATATATATATATATAAGACCCAGATCTTTTCCCCAAGTTACAACTGACAATCACATCCTTCTCGAGAATAAAAGGATTGGTTTAACTGTTGTGTCAGTTTCTTCAGGGTAACAACATACACACATTGGTACATGTACATCATTCAGAAGATCCAAGGATAATTATGTTTTGTTTGGGGTTGGGGTATGTGTTTAAGCCCTAATGTTAATCTTGCTCATTGAATTGGAAAAATGAGTGAGAGTCATAATTATGGTAATATGAGAATGGCTAATAACCCCATCTCACGCACGCACGCATGCACGCACACACAGAATACATTTTATTTTACCAGTGGTATCCTTGTCATCTGCCCTTACTGGTCACTGACATGTCCAGAAAGTGATCACGAGCGATTGATAAAAATAACTGGGTAACGACGTGAAGGACTACACTGTAATTAGCGTTGACCCCAGCGGCTCAGTTCAATGTCAAAGTTTGTTTATCTTCTTGAAATGCCAATTAGTACTAAGCCTTCTAATGGAATTGAATAATGAGAACCAGTCTAGAAAGGAAAGTAAAAAATAAAAAAATAAAAATAAATAAAGATAGTATATAAATATACGTTTGGTTGGCCAGGATTGGTCATAATGAAGTAATATTTTAATACAAAATTAATCTCTGAGACATTGTTTTATTGATATAATTTCAGTTCTTTTAAAGACCAGAGTTTGGAAAACTTCTTGAAATTAACAGCTGACTCTTCGGTGTGGAAATCGAAATCACATGTTTGAAATACATGACATACAAAAAATGTCAATTAATATGGTTTTCTCTATGAAAAAAACAATGATGTGTATATCCTGATAAATAATGTTTTGATCATTAGCAATCTGAAATCTGTTATTGAATTTTTTTAATATCATGATTTCAGCTTAGGTTTAGTATGGGATCTTAATTAGTACCGTGCGTTCTGAAGTCTTTCTTTCTTTAATTAAAGTCGTATATCGACCGTTCCTGACAAGAATGATTAATGTTACAGACGCTGACTAATGAGATATCCATCTTGGTTTGCCGAGCCTAATTTTTGTTTTAAATTCAGCAGCTAATATAGTTTTATTTCCTTCAATATATATCATTGTTCCTTTATTTTAAACGGTTGTATTATGGAGATGGTGATTGTACAATAAAGATAACACACTGACCATATTAGAACGTCGATCCTAAAACAAAATATTTGCCTAAGTTCATCATGAACGAGAAATTTATTTATGAATACGTTTCTTTTTTTAAATATAAATTTCGTGAAATTGAAATAGAAAATGTACATTGGAACCTGCCATAACGGTTACCTATGTTATGCAAATACCAATCTTTAATAGGCACTATTTCTATCATCTTATTATAAATTGTTTTCGAAATATTCTTTAATCATTGCAGCCATTTCTTTTTAGAGGCCACTTTTCTCACTTTCAAGTGTTAACTGCTGCATCAGATTTGACTGGGATGTATTTATCTTTTTACAATTCTGTTGATTGCTATATACATTGTCCCAGTTGTTGAACTTGGAAAGTTTAATAATTGTTGGAGAAATTTGTATTTTGTTTGTTTAATGGAATTGTGGTGGTTTTACTATACGCGTGACATTTTGAGACATAGATAAGGAGATGCCATTTCATTTGCATTATACAAATCATGGCGAACTCTCACCATTCATTTCAATCTCAACAGCATCTTTTTTGTTATTCTAATGCAGTTAAGCGATACTCGTAAAAAATTAATAAGAATGATGATAATAATGATGAGAAGAATGACATTGATTATGATAACGATGAATGGGGGATAGTGACAAAGATTTATTGGATGACACATTGGTACGCTATGAAGACACTGATATTGAACTGTAGAATGTAAACATTAATAATAATTGTTGAGCCAGCGTCACTACTAAGATACGGAACAGCTACTTGCCATCCAGACCCCCACCCCATACCGATCTGGTGGCCTAGTGGTTAGAGCGTCCGCCTCGGATGCGGGAGGTCTTGGGTTGGGTTCGATCCCCGGCCGAGTCATACAAAAAACTTAGAAGAAAAAAATGGTAATAACAGCTGTCCAAATCATAGACAACGGTCTTGCAGAGCGAGGGACATCTTTCATGAATTCGCAATCGACGAAACCACTTTTGAACATGGGGATATATCAAGTCCCAATTGACACTCAGCATTAAGAGGTTAGTGTTAGGACTGGTCGGCCTGGTGTCCGAATAATGTAACTGGATGCATCATGCTACATGTCTGCGGAAGATATTATTTCACAAAATAAAAAATATTGGATCAGCAAAAATGTTCCACAGTGCTGATTAACATACTGTATAAATGAATGATTACTGAATGCAGAAATACCAGATCTACTGTAATGTATTTGTGACAAGATAGTTACATTATTTGATTGGAGCAGTAATGTAGACACGCATACATTTTATTTAGAGTCGGAATTGTATCATCTAATATATACCATTAAATCGTTGGAGAAATTGGACCGCGTAAAAATGCTGTAATTAAATAAATTTCTGTCAGTGGGGAGACCGGTTTATGTTCACATTCGTCTTTAAACAGCGGTCAGTTGATTTACTCCTAAGATTTAAACCACGCTTGGATGAATTCTATTTCTTAAATCCCGATCCGCTCCTGTCTTCTTTGTATTGACCTGTACAATTAGATTTATACAAACTAGACCATTTAGGGTAAATTGGCCGTATTCCAATAGGAGTTATCTATTATCCCCAATCCTCTTTGGGCAGTCGTTTAAAAAATGGCATCTAGAAGTTGATAGTGATAGCAACAACAAAGTTCCAGAAGTCGAGGTAAGAACACTTTTCACGGGCGCAGTCAATCAGAGAATACTACTCACGATTTCATGGTTCTGTTTTTACCAATCATAGTGACATACAATTTTTAATGAGCTTAGCTTGATCAATCAGAGTCACAGAAGAGATTTCATTGCCTTTTTTGACCAATCAGAGTCACAGAAAAGATTTACCTGCCTTTTTTTTTACTTTAATAAATTGGATAAGACTAAATGGTTTAATAGTACCAGTTAAGTTTTGATCCCATTGTTGTTAAATTTGAAGGATCAATGGAAAAAATTAACTATAAATTCTTTAAGAATTGCTGTTCAAGGACATAAGCTTTTCTTACGGTACTAATATTATTTTTAAACTGACTGATTTCAACACTTCATGAATTTAAATGCTTGTGGTTACCAATGTCTATGAAAAAAGAAATCGAGAAATGTATATTGATTTAAAAAATGATACAGTTTTGAACCAGGAAGAGATAAAACACTGGTACAAAATTGTTCGGTTTATTGGATACTCAGATTTGCTCAGAATACCACTCTATGTTTGATACCGACAAATCATTGCAACATGTATCCCTCTGCATTCACTCGGGATTTGAGATCTATGCCTATAATGAAAAACCTGCTCAGGATATGAAATGTGGTTACAATGATGAATATAAGCTGTGGTGATAGCTGAATTGGATAATATTTTTCTTTCGTAAGATACGGTTCTTTTTCAACGGATTGTCAACATTTATGTATTAGATGCGTGCATAAATGGTGTTTCTGTTATGATTTACAGAGAATTATCGAAGGCCGCAAATACGATATTAAAAACATGTAACGTAATTTACCAATATTTAATCCAAAAAGGAACCTTGATACTCAACGAAAAAGTGAGGGAGACTGAATATTTCGTATTTCGATCTGTAACGTCACCCTCTTAGTAAGAGGGGTGGTTAAATGGATTTGGCAAGCGTTATCTAGGGGATGACCTACCTCTATTTTATGGCCTGGTGAGAGTGGATAGATAGAACATCAACAGAAAACTGAGCAAGGATATAGGGAAGAAATTATGCCATACTTGCCCCCTTAAAACAATAACAAAATGCAATCAATAGCAAATTAATAGCGGCAACTCCAATTCAACAAACGTTACGTCAACATAATTTACTAGGAGTGTCTAATTTGGATTATTTTTATCATAATGACAAACGGGGAAAGAGCACAATGTCCACGACCGATTGACCTGTATATCACACATCTTACTATTCTCTTTTAGTCTTTTCCTATTCGGAACGATTCTACTCTTTCTGGACATCATAGTCTTTTATTCTAAACAAGTAATCTCTTTCCTGACTTTCGTCTTCCGACTTTCCCGTCTCTCCCAGAATGCCGTTTCCTTAAATGACAGAATTGCCCCAAAATCTCTATACGTATCATTCTCTATATGTACATAACATTCGCTCATTTACGTTACTCAGAAGCATAACTAGTTATCCAAACACTGCATACATTCGTACAGAATTGGAGGGATAATAACTCTCGCTCCACAGCGACCGACCATAAATTAACACGTGATCGATGTATCCAACACTACCATATATCTTTACCTTTGCTAATACATGTCTGATTATTATTGCATAAAATTCACAAAATTCAAAATCACAGCAATCCCTAACCTACAATATTATCCAAACATTACAAAGATATAAATATGCAACTATCGTTGACTCACGACAATTAGTTTCGTCCTAACAGACAAAAAAATTTTTGAATTCTGAAATATTTGACTAATTTAATTTATCGACCAGTTGAAAAGCTTTTTCTCATAAAAATGAAGACCGATGTCTAGAACGCTCAGCTGTCTTTCATTTTAAAAAAATGGGTAGTTACAATTTCTTGTTATAGCTCAGACCGATTTCATCCTCATATTTATTCAATATGTAAATGTATGTGGTCTTGGCCAAGTGGTCCATAATTGGTCCGAGGTCATAATTGCATACAAGTTAATATTTATCCTTTGTAAATACTTTAAAATTAGTCCAATTACGTTGTTGCAGCCTATCAATATCCAGGGGTTTTGACCGTAGTTGAGCAAAGTTATTTACCACTTCCTTGTATTGTAACAACGTACCCACATTCAAAAGATGAAAAACGTGTCGACATAAAACACTTGGAACTAAATATCCGTGAAGTGCTTCGTGATCAGGTTCATATTTGGCTGACTACGATGTTTTCGTTCGTGAATGTGATAGTGTTCTGTCAGCAATGACGTAATCAAACAACTGTCAAGATGATACCATCCGTTTTGAAAATGGTGTCAACAAAAGAGCACATACATCCAAATAGAATATTTTGTTAGAGTAAGTCTCTTAAAAATCGACATAGATGAAGTAGTTATTGCCCCAATGAATCATCAACCTTTTAAGGTGTATGTATGTTTGATGTTTGGCTGAAGTAAGTCCTTGTCCTCATTATTACTTTATTACATCGGATGCTTTTGTTAATGATGAGATATTTGTCTATCTATGTTTGTATGTATATCTGTCAAAAAAGAAACATTACAGATTAAATATTAATGCATATAAGTAGATACACACATAAATTAAATATATGAATTTTATACAGAACAATGAGAGTTTCTTTCAATACATTCATTAACTATTCAAATTTTTTAACAATCATTTCGTATATTTTGCGTAATTTGTTTTCACATCGATGCATTAGATTTAGTGTGCACCCATTGATGGAAAGCTAGTATTGAATTTGAATATACTTTGTATACAGAGTGTTTGTTTTCTTTATCGCGTTCTCATTAAGAAGAATAAATTCAATAAATCCGTTTATTCGCAAAAACAAAGATCACTACTAAACTAGAATTGATTTCCATGGAAAGGCTATCTAATGACATTTACTTTAATGAATGTCTTCTGGCTCAATCAGCAAATTGTTTTGTTATTAATGAGAACTTACCATAGGTTACACAGTAAAAGGTGGTGATCAGGTGGTCTGGAAAATGAGAGATTATTCATGTAAATTAGAACTTTCACTTCATTCATTTCCGTCATAGTTATTGTTCTTATACTTTTTTCCTATTTGTAAACTGAGAATTGTTGTTAAAACCTTTGTGAGCTTGGATAACATAAATAGTGAAGGGGTGGGGGGGGGGCTGTTTACGGACAGTGAGAAAATACGAGTAAAATTCATAATCATCATCACCACTTTCTTACAGCGGAGTCGTTTGTAAATGTAGGCTAATGTTAAATCTTAAAATCCCAAGAAAGAGCACGAGGGAACGTTGACAACATTCAGTGAGTTTTTGGAAGTCTGATGGTATTTTAAACTTTTTACCGTACGCCGCAAACTGCATTGCTTTATTATCAGTATGTTATGCTTAACCTGCCACAAATCGGTGCTGTTTGAATTGATCAATAAAGATACTTTGATCTGCCCTATTAGCCCTAACTGATACAGGTAACCCCAAACCTTTGTATGCCATAAAGATATCGTAATCATTGAGTTGAAAGATTCAACGCTTCCATAGAATATGGTTTCATGAACTTTTTACGAGTCGATATATTTCGTACATGAGTTTACATATTTTAAAGATGCCAAATAATTCAAATGACCCAAATACATCAATTGCAGAAACCGGAGACTTGTTATGAAAATCTTGTCAACAATATTTTTGGAATATCTTTAATTGTTTTTAAAAAAATAACCGCAAAGTCAAGTTTAGAAAGGGGGTCTGTTTACGGACAATGATAAAGTATATTACAGACCCACCTTGGGGCTTTTTGCACACTTTTTTTTTTTCTTTTTTTTTTTTTCTTGGGGGCACCAGACAGATGCCCCCTCCTCCTATCAAAAAAACTAGTAAAAAAAATTTCATGTGTGTATGTGTACCCCCGATATGTAGTTTTGTGGGTTTTTTTATAATTCCATTTAAACTATCCTAACCTTAAGTTTGTCCCATCGGGATTATATAATAATAGGAGGATATTTTGATCCTTAGTGTTATCTATGACATTTCCACCCGAACCATAAGGCTCATCATGGGGGTCTGTCTTATTTCACAAGTTAACCCTGGCTAGGGGTTTCCTAAATCCTGTGTATGCTATTTGTGTTGTGCTATATGTATGATGCTATATATTCATTTGAATATTGTATATTTGTAAGGATAGCCATTTTTGTCAAAATTTTCCCAGTTTCCTTATCATATAAATACCTTTAAATCGGTATATATTTCAGAAGTACATTTAATTTATATAATTTCAAGAATTTAGAATTTAGTACAAATATTGGTGTCTTAAAGAAAAAAAGACCCTATTGTTTTTACTGTTTGCTATATGATGTTCCATATTCGTAATTTCCTTAGTTATATACTAGATCACTTGGATCGAAATAAGATTCATGCAATTTTTTTATTATTATTTGCACTTCACCCATCTCGATCTCTTTTGTAATCTTTATTTATTTTATAATTAAACCCTTATTCCAGTCCAAAATTGTTTATATTCCTTAAAAAAACGGACTTTCTGTGTAGTTTCATGATCTCCACAGAGTAAAAACATATAGTAAAATCATATTATAACCAGTGATTTTCCTATGACAGCATGCGTCCCGTAAAAAAAAAAAAAAAAAAAAAAAAAAAAAAAAAAAAAAAAAAAAAAAAAATTAATTTATCTAAGCCGTGAAATGTTGTAATGTATATGTCTCTCGGTGAGCTTTGTTCCAAACTCTTTCACAGGCCTGTCCACTTCGCGTAGCGCCATGTGATATAGCCCCATGCTCTCATTGCTTGTACTTTTCTCACCGGAGTTCCCTGTTCCCTCCCTATCTATCATCCCTCCTAGTTACTATCGGTCCGCATGCTATCATAGTATTTATAATATAATCTATAATATTTGATAAAATATCATTGGTTAAAACACCATCTAAATGTAAAAATTGTTTCTCTTCGTATGTTTGAGAAATCCTAATATTTGTAATTATTTGGTTTCTATCAGCTGCAGTATTAGCACATTCAAGTATTACATGTTTCTTGGTAAATAAAAAACCCTTACACAGTGGACATTTAGGCGATACTTCGATCATTTGCCGTCTCACTGCTATTTCTCCTGTCAACCACGCATCATGCATGTATTTGAACAGGGTACTTTTTTTCCTAATTTGTTTAATATTGTTCCAGTTCCCCCATGCCCTATCCCACTGAATATTTATGTGTTTATGTTCAATCCTATTTTTTTCCTTATTTATTATTTCTTGTGTTAACCATTTGTATGTGTTTTTTGTTTCAATGTCCCAAAATTCTTTAACATCCCTATATCTGAATAATAAATCTTTTATATACCTTAATTTTCTTGGCACTCTTATAGTTTTAGTTAATCTATTGTTCCTATAAATATCGTTTCTCTGCTTCATAGAGAAACCAAAGTAATATATATAAAGCCCTTGCCAAGCTATTTTAGGCTCTTCTTTAATTTCCTTAAAACGGTTCAAGATGTTGGTGTATTTAATAAAGATTGGATGAGGGAGAGCTAAACCTCCTCTCATCCCTCCCTTATATAAAGTATTTTTGTTTGTGTAATGTATTTTATTATCCCATAAGTATTTAATAATATCATTATCTATAGATTTTAGTGTAGTATCTTTAATGTCTACTGTTTTCAATGTATAATTAAAGTGCACATACATATAATTTTTAACTATTTGTGCTCGTTCCAATAAGCATATTGGCAAAGGTGCCCAGGTAGTCACATTTTTCTGAATCTTTTCTCTAATATCTTTCAGGTTTCTAAACATTTCGTCCTTTCCAAAATGTATTCCTAAAGTTTTTATGTTATCTTTAATAAGAGGAGCAGGTAGATCATGTATCTTACCCCTCCAGTTTCCTAATAGTAAAATTTCAGTCTTTTCAGGATTTATCTTCGAACCTGAGACTTTCCCAAATCGTTCAAATTCCTTTATAAGTTCATTATAGGAATATTTATCTTGTATAAAGTTTGTACAATCATCAGCATGTTGTAACATCTTAACTTCATCTCGAATATTTGGAACTTTGATCCCTACAATGTTTGAGTTATTCTTAACTTTGGTACTTAGAATTTCTATTGCTATTACATATAATAACATCGATAGTGGGCAGCCTTGCCTCACCGATCTTTGAATTTCAAATTTTCCCGTTTTTGCTCCGTTAACCTGTACAATCGAGTTTATATCATTATACAGGATTTTGGTCCAATTTTGGAAATTTTCTCCAAATCCAAATTTTTCTAGTGTCTTAATTATATAGTTATGTTCAAGTCGATCAAAGGCTTTCTCTTGATCAATTTGTACCATAGCACTAGTAGTACCAGTTGTATTGATATAATCAATAATAGTCCTAATATTTAAAAGGTTATTCTGTATGTTTCTCCCTTTCGGGCCAGTAGTTTGATTTATATTGATAATTGGGTCCAGACACTTTTTGACCCTTTCCGTTAAAATTTTACTAATAATTTTATAATCTACATTAAGGAGTGAGATGGGTCTCCAATTCTTAAGTTCGTCCCTATTTCCTTTCCCCTTATATATTATTGTTATCATACCCTCCCTCATTGTGTTTGACATTTTGCTATTCCTAAGTGCGATATTGTTATATAACCATTCTAAAATTGGCGACAATTCCTTACAGAATTTTTTATAGAATTCTGCAGAAAGTCCATCTCTTCCTGGTGATTTTTTTTTACCTAAATTCCCTATTGTCTCAACTATTTCGTCTTGTGATATAAATTCCTCACATTTGTCTCTATGTTCTGAGGTAATTTTTTCACAATTTGTCTCTCGTAAGTATGTTTCTATATCTTCGTCTGCTATTCTCTGTGAAGTATATAGGTCCTTATAGTAATTCCGTATATATTCTAATATTTCAGTTTTGTCTTCTAGTATTCCCGTTCCCGTATTTAATGTCTCTAAAAAAAATTCTCCCCCCCTTCTTAATTCCTCCCTTTTATAAAGACCCTCTGCATTTTCATATAATTTAGTAAATAGCCCAGTATTTAATCCCTTCCCTTTATTAAAAACTTTCTTTAATTTCTCTAATCTTTGTAATAATGTGTTTTTAATGCCCTGTATTGTTGTTGTTTTGATCAAATTTTCCAAGGCTGCTACTTCTAATTTAAACTTCCTAATCCTGAATTTTGAATGTTTAATAGCTAGTTTTTGAAATTTTACTTTTAATTTATCCCATTCTTCAATGATATTAATGTTCCCCATATTTTTAAAATCTTCAATTTCCTTAGTAATTTCAGCTATAAATTCCTTTGTATTTAAGAGTTGATTATTTAATTTCCATGACCCTCTACCCCATTTAGTCATTTTTAAAATCCTTACTTCTAAAAAAATTAATTTGTGATCCGAAACTTGGTAATCTAAAATCCCTGAATTAATATACTTATTTGTGCCAAAAATTGTGCCCCAAAATTTATCTATCCTACTTGCTGTATCCCCTCTTAGAAAAGTAAAACCAACCCTCAGTAAATTTAACTGTCGATATATGTCAACCAAATCTAATGAATCCATAATAAGTCTCATCGTGGTCTTAATCATTAAGTCACCTGTCACTAATTTCATTGTCGTTCTGTCTATCTCGTCTTCAACCCAATTAAAATCCCCTCCAATAATCAAATTTTCCCCAATATAGTTATTTAAGTATTCTTTTAAGCGTATTGCAAAAGCATTTTTCATATTACATACTGGCATATATATATTAATAAAATTACACTTCTCTATTTTTAAATGAATCACTCTCCCTTTAAAAAAAATACCCTCCTCTATCCTTTCCCATTTAATTCCTACTCTATTTTTTACCAAAACAGCTACCCCTCCCCTTATATCTCTCCCATCATGATCATTTTTTAACACAATACAGTCCAGTTTCCGTTCAAGTTGTTCTTTAAATTCATCAGTTAGTCCGTTATGTGTCTCTTGTAGAAAAAGTAAGTCAAAGTCTCCTATTTTAAGTAACTTATTAACTTTGTCTTGGTTAAGACCATTAATATTTATGGACTTTAAAAGGAAGTTTTGTTCTTCCATTTTAAGTCTATCTCCAGGCGGCCGCTAATTTCTAAATGGATATATTTTATTGGTCTAGTGTTAATGAGTAGTAGTGATCTCTTCCCCAGTTTGAGGGGAGCCTGGATCTATATTCTCCACTGTATGTTCCAATTCACTAACTGGTATCTCAAAATCACTGGTTATATTTGACGTATACAATGTATACTTTTCCTTGCTAGAGTCAGAATCATTATCAATAGTTGTGTTCAAAGTGTCCATTTCTGCATTGGAGGCCACATTTCCATCCAATACAGACTCTTCAGAACAAACTATATTTGAATTGTCACACTTATTGGATTCTACTGTCAAGCTCTCAAGAGAAGGAGAAGGAAGCTCCTTCTCATATTTCTCATTGGGTAATGGAATATCTTCATCTGAGGATGAGACGATTTCCGCCTTTCTCTTCTTAAGCTTGGGTTGACATTTTTTTCCATGAGTTTTGATTGGAGTTGATGTGGATGCAGGTATAACTCGTCTGGGTCTGGGCCCTTTTCCCTTAGGAGAGAACCCTTCACCCCCTTCTTGTGGTAACAGTGTAAAGGGGTTTGAATGCGTAAACGCGGGAAACTGAATTTGAGTGGGTTTGGCCGGCTTAGCTATTGTTGCCCATGTATTTGGTTTATTTCCATTAGGAACATCCTGCAAAGTTGCAGTTGCAATCAATATTCCTGGAGTAACTACACTACACTCCCATGGACCATGTCCAATTTTTCCGCATTTGGA